>JAOPHQ010001431.1:282500-315379 GCA_030340625.1 Merluccius polli
CTGGTCAAAATCCGACCGTGACCCACAATTCAAAATCAAAGGAAAAATAATTAGGTTATATTCCTGACACGAAACATACACTTATCTTGGACAGATTTAACGTTGCTGGTGACTGGGACCATCAAATACAATACATAATTACTGAATACACCACAAGGTTGCAAAAAAATCGACGCATCCCCCTTGCCGCTGTTCATGAAAATAGATGCCATCAGACAGATGGCTCTATCAAGAGTGCAACACTTCTTCGCCAATGTGCATTTATCACGAAAGGTATTGCAGGACTTAAACAACAAAACTGTTCAGACAGTGAGAGGATGGCTCGGTCTGAACAGTCATACAAGCTGCGACGTCATTCATCACAGCAGACGTGAGGGGGGCTTAGGAGTTCCAGACTTCGAGTGGACTTACATCGCCACTAGGCTGTCACATTTATTAAACATGCTCAACAATGATGATAGCACTGTAAGAGAAATGGCCCGTGCTTCCCTTTTCCTTGACCTTGGGAAGCGCAAAGTCCCCCTCGCCCGAGAATCGCAACCCAGCTTTCTAGGCTTCCATAAGAAAGCGAACGGCAAACTGGACACGCATGCCGCCGGCTTTGGGGTTAGATCTGACTGGCCTGATCTCAACGACCTCTGCAACTGGACTGGTGTAGACTTGCAGTGGTCTGGAGATACCACACATGTTGCGGAAATAATGATTAAGGACAAAAACATCACCGTGACCGCAACAGTACTGGAAGACAGTCTGCGCTACTCAGTTCCTCCTGGAAACAGCCGCGCGTCTCTGCTGTCAATCAAACATCAGCAGCGTCAGCGACATTGGAGGGGACTCAAACTCCAAGGAAAGTTAGCTTGTATCCTTTTTGCAGACCACTCCATATCACATACCATTTTTCACAATTCATCTATCGATGAAGATATACAAATTTTCACAGTTAAAGCAAGGCTTCAGGTATACCCAACAAAGTTAAACCTGTCAATCTGGTACCCTCGTTCTCACTCACCATTATGTATTCATCATGGACAAGAGCAAATCATTGAATCCATGTCACACATATTAAACGGCTGTCATTTTTACAAAGGTCTTTATGTATCCAGGCATGATAGGATTGTGGACATTATATCAGAGAGTATACCATCCTTATTTTCTCCAACAGTGTCAATGCATATCAATTGTGTTGTTAAACAACAAATGTTTTCTAGGTGCTCTACAGAAATGTCTGTGTTCTCTAATTTAAATGCCACCAAACCTGATATTATGATCATTGATGAGAACAGTAGAAATGTGTTCATTCTGGAAGTAGGATGCTGTTTTGATTCAAGTCTAGAGGAAGCTTAACAAAGCTGGTAAAATATCACCCTCTTGTACAACAAATATCTGGCCTTGGCTACAAATGTCAATATCTGGTACTTATCCTCGGCAGCCTGGGCCATGTGCATAGCAGGCTTGTCATTAGGGGTGGGGGCAAAACAACTCGCCAAATACTGCTCAATATCCTCCATTATTGGAAGTCGCCACATTTGGAGGAGAAGGTGTTGTGTGTATCCATAATCTGCTGTTTGAACTGTCATCAGACCCACATTGCTGGATCATGCCTATGTTTTGTATCTGTAACATTTATGTCCTTATGTACATTTATTATGAATGGCGGACATGAATAAAGAAGTTAAATGTGTGAAACGCCGGGTCTCGCTGCAGGCATGGGGCACCGATTTGAAAATCGTGCCTCGGAGAGCGGCGGGAAATGCGAGGTGATGATGACGGCCACGTGACGCGTCTCCATGTGAACATGGCGGACGCGTCGCTAGGCGCGTCGTAAACCGTTTGTTGATCCATCGGTTTCGTTTTCCGAAGAAACACGTGTGTGTGCGGGGAACCGAGGGAGGCAGCAGAGAGAGAGAGAGAGGGGCAGGTTTTTTGAGATACACTTTCATAAAACAAATAGGCCTTTATAGCCTACACCTTAGGGGACAAACACTACACTACCTCAAAACATATATTGTGTTATGGAACTGATGACTTTATATATATATATATATAGCCTATATATATAGCCTATATATATATATATATATATATATATATATATATATATATATATATATATATATATATATATATATATATTAAATTATTATTTTATTTGGATGTAAATAAACAATGGAATTTGTGATGTATTTGTAATTGTTTTTACAGTGGGTAAGGCAAGGCTTTCTGTTTGGTGGAGTGGATGAAATCAGGTCAGGGAGACAAGCTGTCATCTGGTGTTTGGTTCCAGTGATGGCAATCTGTCGTCCGGTATGCGAGCTGTGGGCAAGATCAATCTGCTCCTCACACACCTTCCCTTTTCATTTGAATTATTATCTTTGATATACCAATATCATCAACGTATAACAATGCTATAGGCCTACCGTTTCAATAAGTAGGCCTACTTTAGGCCTATGTGGGAAGGTCACATCACATGCTGTCAGAGACTTGGGTGGGTGGGTGAGTGCAGTAACAAACATGTATTATATTCATCTAATATATATTATTTAATATAATAATCAAACAGTTGGTCTGCAATTTAAGACATAAGTAACATACAACCTACAACAGTTTTGAAAGAAGCACTTTTTAATTATCGTCCATGTATTTGGCCAATCAAACCACTAGATGTCATTGTTGTACAATTATGCTGCGTCCAATTCACATGAATCCCACTTGAACCTTTCATATACGATACGGTGGAAAGATAAACCTACCCCCTAAGTTGTTGTTGCTGTTTGTTAATTCATGTAATGTAGGCCTACTATGTTTGTTGTTGTATGTTCATCACCTACTGTACTACTACTACTTTGGTTTCTTCCTGTCAACCCCCCCCCCCCAAAAAAAAAAAATAATAATAATAATAATAATAATAATACTAATAATAATACTAATAATAAAGCAGACGACAACTTTCTCTCACTCCGTCCAACAACGATATGCTTTAAACCGGTGAGTCTATTTGTGTAAAAGTGCGTAGGCTTTTGTTATCGCCATGGATACAACTCATCATCACAGTCACCACCACCACCACCACCATCAGCATCACCAAAGCGTTGCACCAAATACTTCTCCCTCCATGCCGTGTATTTGCTTTCCTTACGCTCATAGCAACATAATTACACTAAGCACAGTAATGCGCCCTGAGGGGCCTCTGCATGCAATTGTTACCGCTGATGAAAAGTCATCCCAGAGGTTTCGGGACATTACAATTGCGGCTCTTAGGTAGGTATCCTTGTGTCAACATCTGTAAGTCCTGTTATGGTTTCAGCTTTAGCCCTTAATAGCCACTCTAGCTGTTGGGCGAGTTAATTGGCCCGAGGGGACGTCATTATCATGTCTATAATATTCTTCAATCAACGCCTTACGTTTCAGCACTTTTTTCCAGGAATATACTCTTGAATAGCAGACAGCAGAAGACCTTGAATTATCATTTGCTTAAAAAAATAATAATGTCTCGCAGCAATCAAGTAGGCCATTTAAAGCAAATAAAAAGCAGTTATGAAAGCCCCTTTGTTAGGTTTGATGAATTAGGAACCAAGCCTGTAAACGTTTTGTGGAATAGCCTAAATTAGATGTCACAACTGGATACATCTATTAAACCATTCAAACTCCATGGACACTAATGTTTATTACATATAAATGTGAAACGATGTGGGTGGAAAACGTGTTTACATGGCATCTCTAGCTCTCTGTCTCTCTCTCTGCGAGCCTCTGGCCGGTATTGGATCCATAACATTTGCTGCTCATATGGATATTCTGGTGGTTAATGTGGTTTTCCTTTCAACCTTTTTAGTCAAACACTTGCCTGTCTAGATCGTCTATTGTCTGCCATCAAACAGTGCAGTGTTCATCTGCTGCACAGCTGCAGGCAGTGTCTCGCCACTCTGATAGAGGGGAATGCAACCAGAGCCAAGCATTTCATGAGGCTCCCTGGTGGAAGCCACCATGTTTATTTCAAAGGCTTCATTTAAAACATGGTTTCCCTATAGGTCCCCTTGTGTGTTTAATGTGTTGCAATGTGCAAAGTGCCTCATGTAGCGCAAAATGCATCCAATATTCATGCTGGATCCAAGGTAAATAGAAGGGAACCCATGCCTTCGCTCCTTAATCCATAGTTACAGTGGTGCTGTGAAGTGTGTCTCTTAAAGGGAATACACCACTCAAAAACATAAATGTAATATAAGCAATACAACGCTTTCTTACAGTAGTTTTCCCTATTGTCACAATAACGTGTGGTAATCATCACCCACTACTGCTCAACTGCCTCCCACTTGGCCAGCTCTCTGCTGCGCGCCTCAGGCCACAGCGCATCACTGACTGTTGAATAAACGCACACAGCTTATTGCAAGTGTGTGCCCCTGATGTGCAGGATAGAACTCGCCAGGGGTGGTTTATTAAGCAATATTCAGAAACAAAACAAGAAATATTTGCCGTTGTTGTTTGGTTTTTGTTTATTGTGTTTGAGCAAAACCTTGCTGCATGCATGTCCTCCACAACAGCAGAGAGAGAGAGAGAGTGTGTATGTGTGTGTGTGTATATGGGCCTTCCACTGCTTCGGTTTAGCAGGATTGATGTGCCCATCACTTGCTGAGACCAAGGACAACTGAGACCAAGTTTTATGGGCTTTTTATGGGCTTCTTTTTGTGTAAACACAGGGGGTAATTTTCCTGTCTACATCATCTAAAGATGACATTCTCACGTGTTAGTCATTTATTTACCTCTCAGACTCCAACTGTTATAATCCGTAATAATGGTGGAGGTTTGAAAGAAAGAAAAAAATCTTTACCCTGTCATGTATACTCAAACGTGGTTACGCACAGGAACAGACAGATGACTTCTACACATTCCAGTTGCATTGAATGTTTATAAAGTTGAACTTGAATTTTTAATGTTGATTTCAAAGTGTTGCCCTAAGCGCTCGTAAGCGCTCTACTTTAAAGTGAAGCACAGATGCTCTTTAGCATCATATTGCCTTTGATTTTAAGATTGAATGTTATCCTGTACACCATTTGCAATCTAGGGGTATTACAGTGTTACATTATCTGTATTAGTAGACGTTGCATATTTGCTGAAATCTATATTGTACACTGTAAAAAAAAAACTGGACATGTACTCGTGGAGAAGACTGGAGGCATCTGCACCCGCGCTGAAACCAATAGTTTCCACAGAGACTGGAAGGCATGCGCTACCAAAGCAAGTTCTTATTAAAGACAGACATTAAAGACCCGGGCCCCTCTTCTGCCCCCGCCCCCTGGGGCCTCTCTCTCTCTCTCTCTCTCTCTCTCTCGCTCTCTCTCTCTCGCTCTCGCTCTCTCTCTGTCGTTTAATGGCCCCTACAGCTTTCATCTCATGTTGACCCGATCTAAAACAAACAACATTATACTACAAATCAGGATTAAATGAACAGGCTCATTCTCTTGCTCGCTTCATAAAAACTTGGATGCCTGTTGCATGGTGATGATCAATGATGGTGGCGGTCCCTGCTGACAGGTCTTAAACATGATGTATAGTAATATGGGCTTTTTCTATTTTCAGGGTTTACTACTAAATCTCGAGTAAACTTTGTAGATCACTTGAATTTCTCCTTAGTGGGTCTCAAAAATGTGTGAACCGTTGAAGTCTACTCCTCTGAATTAGATTCAAAATGTCTTTACTTTGTGTCATGCTTATCCTCTGTATTAGCTATACTTCTAAGGATGTTATGTTTTGTCATACCATGTTTTCAGAATCAGAACCAGAAAGTTTTCACAACAACCTTTTTCCTGATATGTTTTATATTTCTATCTCTGAGGCAACCACCTTTCTAATGCATAATAAGGTTGGTTTTAGCAGAAATATAACTACTTGTGGATGTATTATCAAAATGTTGCTTAGCCTTTAAACTGTTGATTGTTGACAGCTATTTATATTTATTATGTAGTGATACATTGTGCTATCTGTCGTTACCAGCATAAACCAATGGGTTTGCACAAACTATGCGTTCAAAATAACTTTAAATATGAATAATAAGTCATGCCAAAGGTCATATAGGGTAAACGTATAGGTTTATAATTATTATTGGCATTGTTTTGTAGTATTTATTGTTATTATTGCCTGAGAAGCAGCAGAAATATAGCTCAAGGGCTCTTTATACATTTGAGAGTTTAACAAAAGACAACACAACTTTTAACTTTCCTTTAATCTGCGTTACGTCCCGGTTTCCAACAAAGGAAAGGAGAACAAAGGTGTATTATAAAAATATAACAATGTATAACAGTCCAGAGACACGGCTAAGGTAAGAGTGGGGAGAATCACATGAACATGTGTTATCCTAATCACAAAATAAACCACAGTGACTGACTGGAAAATAAAACTAACTGGACTGGCTACACCGCACACTGTGGCATAGCATTGTTTTACATTCATATATTAAAACTATCGTTATTAATTCTAATATGTAAGTATGAAATGCTTTAACAAAAATATACACCAATTTGATTGACCAAAATACCAAACCAAAATAATGGCACTATGGACCAATGGCATTTTACCTTCTCATGTACCAGGATCAGCTCAGGTTCTCCTGTATTGCCACGTTTGCAATACACTGCAATACAGAGAAAAGGGCAAATGTTATGTTATGTCATGGACAAAGCAGCACCAATAAGTATTAGTTTTGAATCAAGGTTTGTGACTATTGTTTTTTTCAAATCTAGCGGGAATACCCTGGCAGCGTGAGGATGCTGCAAGGTCCTGATGGTCATGTTGTACCCGGTCATTTTATCCCATATATATTTTGAAGCAATTTGCTACAATTTAAATCGTAAAATTGCAGCAAAAAAGCAGCCCTTCTGTTTATCAATTTTAGTTTACATTGCTGTATGCAAGTGAATCCGTTTTGTGATCATTCAGAGATAATAACCGCTTGAGGAGGACCCTGCGGACAAGCACAACACGACAGACGCAAATGTGGAATACCCTTATGGATGGTCATTTTGGCTCAATTGAAAATTAAGTTACATTAAAACAACAACAACAACAACGAGGACTTTGGTCACGTGGTTGGATTTCAACGGATCAGCCGCTCGTGGGCGGAACCAGGGAGCGCGCGGCAGCGGAGCGCGTGGAACCGTGTTTGGAGCGCGCCTACTTCCTTAGCAACGTGTACGTGAACCAGGAAGTACTCCTCTCTCTCCAGCCACAGTGCTATGGGTAGCACACACAGGTAGGAAAGTGTACCAATGTAAAGTGTGCCCTTGGTATTGGCCACACCTGGATATATGTTCAGTGCGTGCGGGAATCGCGTCTGACGGACGTTTTCCCGCAATCTAGATGTGTTGTGCGCACAAACACATGGTTTTACGTGTCCATTTACTTTGTTGACAAGTGTGTTAGCTAGGCATCCCAGCTGCGACATCATTTCTGCAATGCGTGACGGCAATACATGATTTGAAGTGATTTAATCTGGGCGCCTACCTTGTTGTTGTTGGTTGTATATTTCCACGTTATATCTCGACACTAGCTAACGACGGCGTTTAACAAGCACAACATTCATTTGCGTGAAGTGCAGTTGAAGTTGTATTTGTGTCATCTCAGTTAAATGTTGTGAAACATTGTAAAAGTGAGTTGTGAACAAGTAGCAGCCACCGGGCATTAAAATGCAGCAGTTATTTTTTTTAAAAATATTTTCAGTTTGAAGATAATAATAGTAAAGTTACCTGTGTGTGTGTGTGTGTGTGTGTGTGTGTGTGTGTGTGTGTGTGTGTGTATGTATGTATGTATGTATGTATGTATGTATGTATGTGTGTGTGTGTGTGTGTGTGTGTGTTTTCAATGGTATGTGTACTCCTGCCTACTTAGCTCATTGTTACCTTCACCTGTCAGCTTTCACCTCGTTTCATATGATTGCAATGTAAATCAAATCAACAATGTAAAACAAGACTGATGAGACTAACCACTGCAGCATCCAAATCCCTGTCTCCACAGGGTCCCATAGGCCATGACGCTTGTCAAGTTATGCAGGGGTTATGGAAGACCTAATAACCGGTTCAGACGAGCAGCAGCGGCAGCCCTCTCCTCTTCCAAATGCATGGACCAAGCAGCACTCAGACTCAGCACCGAGGAAGAGCGATGAGCCGAAAGCTGTCGGTGGGTTTGTGTTAGTACATGCAGGTAAGGTGCACCACGCAGCACTCTGCAACATCAATTGATCTAGCCTTCTTTAACATTGTATTTATTCTATATGTTTAGCCTATTCTATAGTAAAAATCAATAGTAAAAAAGTATATAGTGAAAACCAGGATATACCAAAATATTTATTTGTGCAGCAGTTAAAGTTTCCTTATGCATTTGGATGCTTTTGTACAAATAGAAGATGCAGGAAAACAAATTGTAGTTCATATTTAGTTGTGACATTAGTTAGTATTTTAACTTATTAGTTCGATATCAGAGGGTCTTAATGCTGGTGTTCAAACATGTCATGGAAACCTATGTCATGATTTTGGTTTAGGGGCAGGATACCATTCGGAGTCCAAGGCCAAGGAGTACAAACATGTCTGCAAAAGGGCTTGCCAGAGAGTAAGTTTTAAAGTTAATTTTGTACACTGCATATATACAAATGTACTCATTAATTTCAGGAGATGTACAGTGCACACATTTCGCACAACCATTCGCCCACAAACTGAATTGATATATTTGTTTTTTGCAAAGTGAAAATAACTACTACATGTTGTCATGTAGTAATGAATAACTGTCCGCAGATATATGCTGGTTCTCAATGTGACAAAAATAATGACAATAAGACCTACATCTGAAACTGGAGAGAGTGCAGAGTAGCCATAGGAATCAGAAATGCGAAGTTAGTAATTTTTCTCTATCATATATCGACAATTACACATATGTATTGTGTAACTGTTACACAACTGTTTGTTGTGATTTGTGTCATTTTCCAACTACACTTAATCTCCGAAACAATGCTATAATTATAACATTATGAGTAATAATAAATACATCAGACAATAGCTAACAAAACAACAGAACCCACATCAAATCATAATTTCTTCAGAGAAAAAACAAAAATGTTCCCCTGAATATGTTCAATAAAGGCATTGAAAATAAATCTAATCACATGTCCCTCATATTGGTACACTGTTAGTAGTTTCAATCCACTGTTCACGCAAAACTAAATAATGACAATACATTTTTATTTATGAAGCCCTTTCCATTCAATGACAGTGTGCCAGAGTTCTGTACAGCATGTCGAGTACAAAACAAACACCAGCTAAAAGCATTCCTGTATAAAAGAGTCTTTATGCATGTTCACCAGGCTGTGGAGAGACTCCAAGCTGGTGCCCTGGCAGTGGAGGCGGTGGCTGCAGCGCTGGTTGAACTCGAGGTTAGTAGTGGCTGGTTCCAGAGGCTATACTTTCTACACTTTCTTAATAAATACTCTGTGTTTTAGGGTGTGGTAATAGAACATCATCCAAATGCACAACTTGAAGTGGAGAATTATAGGGGCCCCTATTTTAACACCAGGTGTGATGTTGATTAGCCATTGCAAGCCAGTCAAAATCAAAGTCAAAATCTATCCTCTAGTAACATCACAAGTGGGAGTGTCACCACATGTTTGATGGATAGATGGCTACCAGTTTGTACAGTCCACTGGATATGCTGGTAGGCTGCTCTATCCATCATACATCTGGGTGAACACTACTGTAGAGGGTAGATTTTTTGATGTTGATTGGCTTTTAATCAACATCACACCTGGTGGTAAAATAGGGTCCGTTTAATAATTAAGTGGTGGGGGTGTATGTAGATGAAATAGTTGAGTTGAAGTTGGAAGATAACACATCACTGACGGTAGTTAACATCAGCCGGTCGTCAGCGGGTTCTAATATCTAGCTAACCAACTTTTTTACAGAGGGGCCCCAAAGCATTTTGAATAATTTATATCTCTACCTCATTGACTCTGACATGACATCAAGTTCTGACATGACATCAAGTTCTGAGAAAACAAACACAAACAAACAATAAAATATATGTTATACTCACCAGTTGGCATCAATGTGTGCTGACCTGGACACATATACATAGAGAACGTTTCACACACTAAGAAACACTATAAGAAGATGTCAATTGATTACGGTAAGTTAATTTAAAAATATTGTGAAAGATATTACATTAATAATGTAAAATAATGCTTTGTTTTGCTACTTTTGTAGCACAAGGGCTTGTTTAAAAAGCTTTTGAAGAGATCTGCACTAACTGACAATTCAAAAGGCCAGAGGCCCATTGCAGTCTTTTTTTTTTCTCCTTCTAAACCTGCGTACAAAAGACCAACTGTTCCTCCTCTAGTGTGTTATCATTGGCATTCTAGTTGGCAGCCATGTTGTTCATGTTTCTTCATGCTCACACCCAGGACTCTCCTTTCACAAATGCGGGGATGGGCTCCAACTTGAACCTGTCGGGGGAGATTGAGTGCGACGCTAGCATCATGGACGGCAAGTCGCTGCACTACGGCTCCGTGGGTGCCATACGTGGTGAGTCACAGGCCGCGGAAGGTGTTCGCTATCTCTCTTGTAATATTACCAAGTCACTTTTATGGCACTGCTAATTGCAATAAACCACCCGCCCCCACCCTTAGACACAGAATTGAAGACATGCCAGATGTATTTTCATGATGTACTGTCTTTCTTTCACGGTTTCGTAGGGTATTTTACCGTAATAATAGTCAGGGTGTGACGGCAGGGGTTCCAGCCACACAATTATTAATTTTAACATACATAATGCACTTACACAATCCAGTTCAAATAATGACAAGGTATAGCTTTGGTTTCATATAAAATACTTTTATCTTTATTTGAGTTTACCTCTGATGTGGGGAGGCATGCGGCCTAGGGTCAAAGGACCAGAGCCCTACAGTAGTGTTGTACTGTTTGTGAACGAACTGAACTGATTCAAGTGATTCATTGGCAGGATAAATGGGGTGTGTTCAAGTCAGCAAACAAAACATATTTCTAACAATTTGTGTCTAAAAAGCTTTAGAGTTAGAGTTCAGTGGAGCGACGACCGGACATTCACCCGTCCTCAGAGTCGGATCTGTCCGAGCAGTATTTATAATAAATAATCCAGTCAAAATTAACATAGTCAGTTGTGAGCGAGTGTAAATTGTTTGCAAGGATACACCGAGTGAGTGATTTAAATCATTTTTTGGCAGGAGGAATGGGGTGTGTTCAAGACAGTAAATACAGAGCTAATTCGGGTTGCTAACATTTAGCTACAATATTGGTCTTGGACTGCAATCCAGATGTGACATTTTCCAGATTGATATTATATGCATAGGCTAACATTTAACGTTACTACCTGCAGTGCCACACACGCGTGCATACGCATACACGTGTGTGTGTGTGTGTGTGTGTCGCTGATAATCTCTATATAATAAACAAATATAGACAGTCGCTGAGTCGTACTCACTCAAGCCCACCCCTCTCCCTCCCTCTCATGTCTTGAAGTCTCGAAGTAGGAAGTAGTACCAAATATTTTATTTAATTAGGTGTCGAGAAAATATACATAATAGTGCTTTGTTATAGTAGCTTTCAGTTTGCAAATGGTATCTTTATCCAACTAAATTCTCAGCTCACTGGCTTATCCATCACAAATAAACTTTGGCCGTGTTTCAGTTCAGTGAGTGGCACGTTCAGTGACTATGCACGCAGTCGGAAGCACTGAACAATTCAGTGAAAGAATCTTTTGAACAAATATTTTTAATGAACTGATTCTAATGATTCAGTACACAGAAAATAACTGCTTTGCCCATCACTACCCTACAGCAGCTGGGTTTAAATAGGTGTGGCTGCATAATTAGACTAATTGGGAGAGTCTATTTCATATTACTCATAGGGAGAAAGGGAAACACTTATGTTTAAGAACAGTAACTTTAATAGTTAATAGAATAAATGCATATTATACTAATATTAATAATAGATCAATATCATCTTAATAATTATTCAAAAATTATTGTCTGTGTTCCTTCCCTAATGTGTAATTTAGTTTAACCCATTTTTTTTTCTTTTACAGTGAAATATAGGATAGAATTTCCAAGTTTTTCCCAAATTCGTTTAAAACACAGACCTATATAAAACCTATTAATCTATTACTATAATGGAAGATAGTGGAAGAGTCACGTGATCAGCTCCTTGAATCCACAAATTTCAAGTTGATCGGCTGATCACCGATCACATGTTTAGGGTGTATATCGGCCGAAATGATCAGCGGCTGATTGAATGGTGCATCACTATATGGACCGTCCTTTACCAAAGGAGATAATGGCATCCCACAATTCCTTGCGGCAGCAATATTTAAAGCGATGCACCGTTCGGCCGTTCACGAAAACAAACGGTCAACATGAAACTTAAAAACGATGATATGTACAGTAGTAGATTTGTAGGCCTTACAAGTTATACCTATCATGCATAAATGTAACAATTATTTTTCATATAATCATACTCATTGGGATTCATAGTATCTAAGATGCGCTTTTAGTCGTCCATCTTCGGACCATTGTAGTTTCACCACGGCAGACCCACGTCCACAACATCCGCCGTCGCATCATTACGTAGCCTAGTGTAAGTCTCATCATTACGTAGCCTAGTGTAAGTCTCATCATTACGTAGCCTAGTGTAAGTCTCATCATTACGTAGCCTAGTGTAAGTCTCATCATTACGTAGCCTAGTGTAAGTCTCATCATTACGTAGCCTAGTGTAAGTCTCATCATTACGTAGCCTAGTGTAAGTCTCATCATTACGTAGCCTAGTGTAAGTCTCATCATTACGTAGCCTAGTGTAAGTGCAGTCGTGAAGTAGTGCTATCTTTTCCTAAGTCCTTATGAATTCTCCTTCACATCTTTCCTTGACATCATGATGTTTTCTATCGAGGTCAAGGAAAAGCGGAGGAAAAGGACGTCATTTGTTTGACTATTCTACCAGAGCCCCTCATGTCTGCATTGTGAAGGTCACGTTTTAGTTTCAGTTCCCGTTTGTCTCCACTACTTGTATTGTATAATTTGGGTGAAATAAAACCCTTCCTTGTTAGTTCTACCTGCGTTCCTGGTTTTCTGGCGTTCAGTCCCTCATACAGAGACATATATTTGTATGTTTACAACCCTGAGCAAAGGAGGCTTTGTTTGTGTGCAAAGCCTCCAACAGAGGCAACGTTATCTCTGAGGCTGCCATAATGTATTCCATACATAGGCCCAAGGGGTGCACTTGACATTTACACCGTAAGACAACACATAATAATAATAAAACAAAGAATGTCGTTCCCGTGCCCGCATGATGTAACACAGTGTCAGTTGATGTAAAGTGATTCCAGCCTTAGTGCCATTGCTCCTCTCCACTCTCTGGTCGGGCCTCACCATGGAACAGGATAGCCCTGCTATTTTTAATTTCAGACGTTAATATAAACAGCCTGGGTCTATATAAATATTTAAACGGTCCGCGTCAGAGATCAAAAGCCTAACATTTATATGTAACATGTATACATTTACTTGCCTGAGGCATCCCATCACTTTTGTTCCCATCGCTAGTAACAACCTCGTCTCCTTGGCAAGATTACAGCAAAGACGATTTTCAAGTCAAACCCCACCTCCACAATCTTTCTTCTTTTTTTCTTTGTTTTGATGACATTTGCTTTGTTGTCCCCCCCCCCCCCCCCCCCCGCTAGGTATAAAAAACCCAGTCTTGGTGGCCAACCGCCTGCTGAGCGAAGCACAGAAAGGGAAATTGTCGGCGGGCAGAATACCACCCTGGTGATTATCTCCGTACTCTGGGGACATAACTTTTTAATGTCAAGCTCGAATGAATACAATGTTATCCTGAAGTGTTATGATGTGGTCTCTTCTTCGTAATGCTAGCTTTCTAGTTGGGCGAGGAGCACACGACTGGGCTGTGGCTCACGGGATACCGCCATGCCCTGCCGAGAAGATGGCTACAAGTACGCCTTGTTTTTGTTTATTATTAGTATTGTGTTATTTAGCTTCTAAATACAAAATTTAAAAAAAGTCAAATGAATAAAAAAATGTGTATTTTAATCATTTAAAAAAATGTTCACTGTAAGTTGCTTGGGTTAAGTGTTTATCCAAAGTGACTTGCAAACATTTTCATGATTAATACTACATTTTTAGATACATGTCATTAATGAGCAGGTATGTTGTGTTGGGTGTCTTGCTCAAGGGATGACTGCCGTTAAACCCAGAACCTTGTTTCTGGGTGACTCGACTGTCCTGCCAACTACTTGTTGAACAGAAAGCAAAAGTTACAAGTTATACTGTCCGTTTACACAATTATATAGTATTTCCTGTTTGTATTACATTACGCTACACATCTTTATGACAAAGAGCTGGAACATTCCTTATCATATAAAATAATGACTGGAAAAACAAGGAAATCATCTACTACGTAATGGTACAGCGTTTTATTTGGCCAATTTCACAACAGGTAATCCTGTTAACTTTGTTTTGGTTTTATTGTCGAGTCAAATTTAATTATCAAGACCATTTAAAAATGACTACAGTTGGCTAAAGTGCTGTTCAATTTAATGTAAATAACAAGGATGTCCATTTTTTTCTGAAGAAGCAGGTCAAGCTCGTTGCCTAATCTCACATTTGTGTCCAGAGCTAATCAATGGTTTACAAAGTCGGAGCTTAATTCTCTCATGGTTTTTTTGTTATCCATTTTCTTATACTCAGATGGTGTGCTAAGTAAGAATAGTGTATTGCAAGTCATTTTAGTGTGATGTTTTCTTCTTCTATCGCATGCTAACGTGATGTGTAACATGTGTTCATTGAGAATATCGACTCGCACTCAGAGTTCAGCCTGTCAGCCTACAAGAGGAACAAGCGGAAGATGGAGATCGCCGAGAAAATGGACACGGCGGAAAATCCCATGAAGAGAAAGCGACAATCAAGTGAAAATGTGAGTACATCGCTGACTCCAATCCAGTTACTTTTACTCCTCTCCCTTTCACCCAGTGAAGGTTATTAGCCTCCATGATGTGAAGTCTGATGCTAATCTGTAATTAGTGAAAGTATAGCAGTTGGTATAGGAGCAAGTTGAGTATCATGGGGTTTTCTCAGTAAAAAGCCACAGCTTTCAAAACGCTTTACCCCCCTCCCCTGCACACGCACGCCTTTGCACCACCACTCACACCACACTGTCCGTCCCACGCCTTTAATGACATCTAAATGCAGAACTGTTCCACCATTTGTCTTGATTTTATAACAAACGGCCGATAAAAAGGTTTGACATCTGCGCAGTCCTCTAATCTCAAGTCTGCTGGTTTGTTCTGGAGGAAACGGTGGGATAATTACAATCTGTAGCTACCGATGGTATGGATACTGCAATCACACACGCACATGCATGCACGCACACACATACGCACAGACACACGCACGCACGCACGCACGCACGCACGCACGCGCGCGCGCGCACACACACACACACACACACACACACACACACACACACACACACACACACACACACATAAGGAGCCGTTTAAAGTACGCACACGCAGGCAAAGTCAGTCTTTCTGTGCTACTTTTTAATGTGATTTGACAATCTTTTGAAGCACTCTGTGATATGCTCTCCTCAATCAAGACTTAAGTGTCTTATTGTGTTGTTTTGTATTGTGTTGTATTGTTTTGTCATTGGCTGCATTGTAACCTACGTTGCACAATGTTTACCCAAACATATGTGAGTACATACTGTATAAGGCATTAAAGTGCAGCACCAGAATGTGCGTGTGCTTGTCTTTAATGTTTATGTAGAAAGTCAGCCCAAGAACCCAATGTATTAAATATACACAACATGTACCATTATTTTAACCTGGTTTGAAGTTTGTTTTTCAGTGGTTATTGTTTCCAGAAAATGTGTATTTTAAGTATAACCATAAAATAGTTCTTAACAACTCAATCAACTAATGCATGCCTACATGCGTACATCTGCTTCTTCTTTCAGCTCTGACAAGCAACCCCAGCTTCAGTATGTTAAGTTTTCCTGTTATTTCCCCCCTTCTTTACACTTGTTGTGTGTGTTGCCCCCCCCCCCCCCCCCATCCCGCATTATGTTGCAGGAGAATGGCTCTGGGTGTCTGGACACTGTAGGGGCCATCGTGGTGGACCAGGAGGGCAATGTGGCTGCAGCAGTCTCCAGTGGGGGGCTGGCTATGAAACACCCCGGCAGGGTTGGTCAGGTAAACCATCCCTCTTCCTCCTCTCCTCTACCTCTACCTCCAGCTGTACCGCTACTGAGTGGAAGAAGAGGTAGAGGTACAAGTGGAGTCTACTTGTACTTCCACTTGTACCTCTACTTGTACCTCTACTTATATCTCCACTTGTATCTCTTCTTGCAATACCTGTCTATCTCAACTGGTAGAGCATGGCATTAACACTGGGGGTTTGATGCCCACCGGTGACAGCCATGCACTTCCAGTATTGTGAGATGCTTTGCCATGCTTTACCAGAGCATTGAGCCAGAGAGGACCACTACTTATATCTCTACTTGAACTTGTGCTGCTATGCTTTTGATGGTTCTCAGCCTCACCTGGAAGTCACTGTGGGTGTCTGTTGAACCTATTTAATAATAATGTAGGCTGCTTTACTTTTCTCTCTGTATGATTAGTCCCATTGCTCAAACCTGAAGGGCTTTCTCTGATATTTCCTGCTGCTCTATCTTTCCCTCTCGCCTCCGTTTCCTCGCTGCTCTAAAAATACGCCTTGAGCAATTATACACCTCTGAGATGACTGTGTCCCCTCTGTTTTCCTTCTATTCCCAGGCCGCTCATTATGGATGTGGCTGCTGGGCCCAAAACGCCTGTAATACGAACCCTTACTCCACAGCAGTGAGTACCTCAGGTATACCATGACTCTACTCTGTCTCCACGTGTGTGTGTGTTTCTCTGGTTTTGAGTGAGTGTGTGTTATTATCTGGAGTGAAGGTGTGTGTGTGTGTGTATATATATATATATATATATATATATATATATATATATATATATATATATATATATATATATATATATATGTAAGGGATAATGCCCGACGAGGTGTCCATTATCAGAAGTTAATGGACGACGCGGAGGCGTGAACCGCTCTGGCTATATGGACACCTACTAAGTACTTCCAGTCAAATTGTCTGTTCAGCCTTCAAAACGAGAGCTGGTAAATTGTGAAAAATGCATTAAACTGTAATCAGAAAACGCGGTTATATGCTATAGACCCTATAGTATCTGTGGTGTAAAGGCTGGGACACATTTCAAATTATAAATATGTACACTTTATTGAAAGTATAGACCGTCGCGATTCCCATTGAAACGAATGGCGCGGTGATTAGTCGTCAAAACGACAGCTGGTAAATTGTGAAAAATGCATTAAACTGTAATCAGAAAACACGGTTATATGCTATAGACCCTATAGTATCTGTGGTATAAAGGCTGGGACACATTTCAAATTATAAATATGTACACTTTATGTTGAAAGTATAGGCCGTCGCGATTCCCGATGTACAATGCATTACGTCAGCTCTGTGTCTCATAGCTGAGCGGACTAGAATACCTCCCGTTGCCAAGTCGTATCTAAGGTCCGTCCTATTTACTGGAGGAGTGAACAACGTTTCCGTTGCATAAGAACCTTACGGGAGGGTAATGATTGTTCCAGGTATTAGTCAGACCCTCAGGCGTTACTAGGGAAGCTAAATGATGGCTTGTGAACAACTTTATATTTTGATTGTAAAACGCATGCAAATATTAATTAATGGTCTTAATTTATTTTCTTTGGCAAGTGACCATGGTATAAGCGGGATAATGCCCTTCGAGGTGTCCATTATCAGAAGTTAATGGACTTCGCGGAAGCAACCGTCCTCCGCTTCGCGTCGGACGGTTCACGCCTCCGCGTCGTCCATTAACTTCTGATAATGGACACCTCGTCGGGCATTATCCCTTACATATACACTCACCGGCCACTTTATTAGGTACACCTGTCCAACTGCTCGTTAACGCAAATTTCTAATCAGCCAATCACATGGCAGCAACTCAATGCATTTAGGCCTGTAGACATGGTCAGGACGATCTGCTGCAGTTCAAACCGAGCATCAGAATGGGGAAGAAAGGTGATTTAAGTGACTTTGAACGTGGCATGGTTGTTGGTGCCAGACGGGCTGGTCTGAGTATTTCAGAGACTGCTGATCTACTGGGATTTTCACGCACAACCATCTCTAGGGTTTACAGAGAATGGTCCGAAAAAGAGAAAATATCCAGTGAGCGGCAGTTCTGTGGGCGCAAATGTCTTGTTGATGCTAGAGGTCAGAGGAGAATGGCCAGACTGGTTCGAGCTGATAGAAAGGCAACTGTAACTCAAATAACCACTCGTTACAACAGAGGTATGCAGAAGAGCATCTCTGAACACACAACACGTCGAACCTTGAGGCGGATGGGCTACAGCAGCAGAAGACCACACCGGGTGCCACTCCTGTCAGCTAAGAACAGGAAACTGAGGCTACAATTCGCACAGGCTCACCAAAATTGGACAATCGAAGATTGGAAAAACGTTGCCTGGTCTGATGAGTCTCGATTTCTGCTGCGACATTCGGATGGTAGGGTCAGAATTTTGCGTCAACAACATGAAAGCATGGATCCATCCTGCCTTGTATCAACGGTTCAGGCTGGTGGTGGTGGTGTAATGGTGTGGGGGATATTTTCCTGGCACACTTTGGGCTTATTAGTACCAATTGAGCATCGTGTCAAAGCCACAGACTACCTGAGTATTGTTGCTGACCATGTCCATCCCTTTATGACCACAGTGTACCCATCTTCTGATGGCTACTTCCAGCAGGATAACGCGCCATGTCATAAAGCGCAAATCATCTCAGACTGGTTTCTTGAACATGACAATGAGTTCACTGTACTCAAATGGCCTCCACAGTCACCAGATCTCAATCCAATAGAGCACCTTTGGGATGTGGTGGAACGGGAGATTCGCATCATGGATGTGCAGCCGACAAATCTGCAGCAACTGCGTGATGCTATCATGTCAATATGGACCAAACTCTCTGAGGAATGTTTCCAGTACCTTGTTGAATCTGTGCCACGAAGGATTAAGGCAGTTCTGAAGGCAAAAGGGGGTCCAACCCGGTACTAGCAAGGTGTACCTAATAAAGTGGCCGGTGAGTGTATATATATATATATATATATATATATATATATATATCTATAATCTCCACCAAAGACGGTTCCCCCAGCCTGCTGCAGCATGCGTTCTTTTTTTTTTTTTCTTTTCGTTCGAGACGATATGAATCAGAAACAGATATTTTAATGCAGGGGCCTCTCAGTGAGTCAGGCTTCAAAAAGGCCTGATAATACTTTCCAGTGACCCTCAGACTGTTCCCCCCGCTAGGCCGTTCTCATCATCAGTCACTTCCTGGGCTGATTGAGTCATCAGGCGGGCACCTCGTCTTCTCGTCTGGCGGTCAGCTGCATGCCAGGTGCAGCGCAAGAACAACAACCCTGTTAGATGTTGCGGTGTCGCCGGCAACGGTCCGACACCACCTCTCAATGTATGGCGAGTAGGTGGGCCAAGAGCCCCTCTGGTGACTGATCAGATGGATGAGTCTGAAGAAGAAATGGTATATTTTGAGTCATGGTGAGCTCATGCACTGTGAGTGTGAGGCGTTGATGTTGTGTCCAGTGTCAACTCATCTACCAGCAGCACTGTGTCAGAAATCGATTTTTATTTTGTTAATGCTTCTTACTCACAGGTATCTGCTGTGTTGTGGGTTTGACCTAACTGACAAGTGATGATTTAACTTTTTCTTTGGTATCTACAAAGTGATGACTTCTTTATAGTAGCCTGATAACAAGTCATGGTCTGATAAAGGGGAAACAATTCATGTTTGACAGTCAACAAATGTGGGGCCGAGTTCTCTGATGATCTCATTATCTTTGTTTTGGATTTGCTTTCTTCTCTTATGCAAGTGTTGATACCAGCTAACATGATGCATCTGTATACCGAAACTGTTTTGTAGTCCATGGTCTGCTTTGGCAACTGTCGTTATGCAATAAGTTTATACATTGCGTCATTTCAACAGTTCATGATTTTTGTTGTCATTAGCTTTTGCCTTTCGTGGCTTTAGGGTGAGTTTACGGTAAGGAGCAGGATTATTATAGACCCTGCGCTTCCAGAAGCCTGACAGAACAAAACAGTGAAGTGTGGCCAGCATGAGGAGATGCCTGCATCCACATGTACGTTACTTTGAAGCCAAATAAGATGTTCTGCCTCTACCTCTTGTTCTCCGCGGAGTCAGCCCTGCAGCCATGGGAATGTAGGTTTTTAAACTAATGCGCGCTGTCACATGAACAAAGGACCCCCCCCCCCCTCCTGCCCCACCCTTTCAGGAATCAACCATTTTTAAACAAAGCAAAGGCATCCCGAATGCCCAACATATTATACCACGTATATGCGCATCCTGGCATCTTTTCACGGCAGGGCTACCGCCCCCTCCGAGCAAAAGGAATTTCGCCATTCATTCATTCACGTTGGTCGGATGGGTTTTGTGTACGAGGTAGAGCTCATGTTTCCACTTCCTGGAAGATGTTTAGACATAAGTACTGCATATAGCTCCTGGCGGGAACATTGAGCTCTTTTCATGTGGATGTACAGTCAAGTGGACATGAGTGCAGAGAGGAGTCATGATTGGATCAGGCAGGCCCAAGATTGAGTTATGTGCTTGGGCTGTGCGTCTAGACGCGCCAATGTCATTCCGAAGCTCTTGGGGTTTGTGTCTGTGAATATAATATTACTTGAATAATATTTCAAAACGCAAGACTAGGGTATTAATCAGTTGACAACCTGGATATTGTTTTATTGAAGTTCAGCAACTTCAGACATGCCAAATGTTTGTTATTTTGTTTGACATATTAGGTACATTTTGTGAGCACGTCATTATGAGTTGACTTAGGATAGTATCATTATAGTGAGATATATACACATATACATATATATATACATACATATACATATACACTCACCGGCCACTTTATTAGGTACACCTTGCTAGTACCGGGTTGGACCCCCTTTTGCCTTCAGAACTGCCTTAATCCTTCGTGGCACAGATTCAACAAGGTACTGGAAACATTCCTCAGAGAGTTTGGTCCATATTGACATGATAGCATCACGCAGTTGCTGCAGATTTGTCGGCTGCACATCCATGATGCGAATCTCCCGTTCCACCACATCCCAAAGGTGCTCTATTGGATTGAGATCTGGTGACTGTGGAGGCCATTTGAGTACAGTGAACTCATTGTCATGTTCAAGAAACCAGTCTGAGATGATTCGCGCTTTATGACATGGCGCGTTATCCTGCTGGAAGTAGCCATCAGAAGATGGGTACACTGTGGTCATAAAGGGATGGACATGGTCAGCAACAATACTCAGGTAGTCTGTGGCTTTGACACGATGCTCAATTGGTACTAATAAGCCCAAAGTGTGCCAGGAAAATATCCCCCACACCATTACACCACCACCACCAGCCTGAACCGTTGATACAAGGCAGGATGGATCCATGCTTTCATGTTGTTGACGCAAAATTCTGACCCTACCATCCGAATGTCGCAGCAGAAATCGAGACTCATCAGACCAGGCAACGTTTTTCCAATCTTCGATTGTCCAATTTTGGTGAGCCTGTGCGAATTGTAGCCTCAGTTTCCTGTTCTTAGCTGACAGGAGTGGCACCCGGTGTGGTCTTCTGCTGCTGTAGCCCATCCGCCTCAAGGTTCGACGTGTTGTGCGTTCAGAGATGCTCTTCTGCATACCTCTGTTGTAACGAGTGGTTATTTGAGTTACAGTTGCCTTTCTATCAGCTCGAACCAGTCTGGCCATTCTCCTCTGACCTCTAGCATCAACAAGGCATTTGCGCCCACAGAACTGCCGCTCACTGGATATTTTCTCTTTTTCGGACCATTCTCTGTAAACCCTAGAGATGGTTGTGCGTGAAAATCCCAGTAGATCAGCAGTCTCTGAAATACTCAGACCAGCCCGTCTGGCACCAACAACCATGCCACGTTCAAAGTCACTTAAATCACCTTTCTTCCCCATTCTGATGCTCGGTTTGAACTGCAGCAGATCGTCCTGACCATGTCTACATGCCTAAATGCATTGAGTTGCTGCCATGTGATTGGCTGATTAGAAATTTGCGTTAACAAGCAGTTGGACAGGTGTACCTAATAAAGTGGCCGGTGAGTGTATATATACATATATATACATATATATATACATATATATATACATATATATATATACATACATATATATATACATATATATATATACACATATATACATATATATATATACACATATATACATACATATACATATACTGTATGTATGTATGTATGTATGTACGTCCTCCATTGGCCTTGTGCGGCATTGGTATGCCTTTCATGTCAGTCAAAAATGGTCAACCTTCCCCTGTGAGGCTGGGGAGCATATTGTGTGTGTTCCTGTATGACACCTGCTTCTGATTTCCTCAACTTTAAAGGCCCTGCACATCAAAAACAACAGAAACAACAATCATTTCTGCTCGTGACACATGGGGAGTCGGGTCCTCAACCTCCTACATCACGGCGGCCTCTCTTAATTTTTTTTCTCCCCTCATGCCCAACATGCCTCTGCCTGGTTAGGTAATAAGGGGCTCATGGACTGGGAGTGGGGGGGGCTGGTTGTTTGTTTTATGAGTTTACCTTTTGAGACTGCTCTCCATCCGCTTTCTGCAGTCGGCATGTGCGCAGTTGACACGTCGACAGCGTTTCCTCTGGCTGCCACACACACTGGGCCTCTCTGCGGCTTGCTGTACTCACTGTACTGTTTAGATGTCGGCTGGACTGTCTTTTGGTTCTGCTTCTTCTTCGCTCTTCAGTCAGCCCATGGGAGCGTGCTCGGTGTCGGCATGGCTCCCGGGACGTGGTCAGGGTTTACGGTAAACGTGTTTAAAAATAATAATAATTACAACAAAAAAAAATGGCTGCGGTACCTGGCCAAGTTCACATTGTGCAGACATCTGGTTGCTACGGTAACCGGACCTGGCCGCGGTTTTGTTGTAGTTACCTGATCTTTTACGGGGTCTTTATGGGTGTTTACAGGAACAACAAGGCTGGATTCGCTGCTCTTTACGGGCTCTCTGCTGCTTTTGCCAAGCCCACTTTGTTTTCACTTGGTTGGATTTTTTTGTTTGTTTCTCTTTTCCAAGGCTGTATTTTGATACATGATGGATGATATGCTGTGTGGAAATGCATTTTAACATGCAATTCAACAGAATTGCCAAGTCATTGGCGTATACAGTAGGAAAACCATTCACCTGCTAAAATTTAAGAAGTTGGAAGATGTGCAGTGTAAATTAGACTTAATGGTGGTCTTGTGCCCATAACCGCCCCCCACACACACACACACACATGTGCACACAGGCGCACATACACACTCACACACAGGCACGCACACACACACAGGCACGTACACACACACACACACACACACACACACGTGCACACAGGCGCGCATATACTGTACACTCACACACAGGCGCGCACACACACTTTAGATTCTACGTTCTGTTGTAAAAGCAGTGTGTGTGTTCTTGATCGTTACTGAAGTTCATGGACCGCCTTTAAAACAAGGTACATGAATTTCACAACCGCATTGATTTTTATAAGATATGACTCTCTGGGTACAACAGGTTCATTGTGAAACTGTGGGCTATTCATCATTTCTGTTCCAGCTGTAATCAAAAGTACATTTTTACAAGCGAAACATCGAGAACAAAGAACAATTAAAGTGGATAGAGAGAGTTAAAAAAGATTTTACTAAATACATGTAAAGTATTTCTGCCCTACACCAATATAAAACAGGTGAAGGGTGTCTGTAGCTCTTTCCCTTTTGTCCCCCGACTGACTTTGAACTTTTAACAGCAGCGTTTTTTTCACAAGTCTAAGTCTGTTTTTTGTCGTCTCTGGCAGACCAGTAAAATGGCTCTTTGCAGTAGTTGTTCTAAGAAGAAAAGAAAATCTCTAAAGTATTCACTGAAACTATTAAAAATAAATTAGGCTGGGAGTTTTTTCCTTCTCGATTGACATCCATGTGTTTTCCCGTGCAACCTTGCGACGGGTCTGAATGACTCGCACTTAATAGACGTCACTGTGGTCGGAACAACATTCAATTAACACTTTCTCAATTGAACATTTTGGTTTCAATTTGGTTCCACTGATTTTAAACCACTGTTGACGATGAGTAATGTTACAAACTGCTTGGCCCAATCTACTTTAAAACATTCCTCCAAAGGAGGAAAAAAAAGAAAAAAGTTTTGTTTCACTGGATATGAGAAGAAGTTTAATTGATTGTCACATCACGAAAAACATCAGGTGAATAGTTTCCCTTCAGCGTACAGCCGTGCAGATTCTTCAGTGTTGTAGTTCTTTAAACTGGTTTCAATAAATCTATACAGCTCACACTGATGCATGCTTTCTCAGCTGCTGCTGATGTGTCATTTGGCAAGCCGAATGGCAGCCGGTGGACCTGCTGGGAAGGCTGTGTGAAATGTGTGTTAACTGTATGAAGATGGACTGAACTTTGCTGAGCATTGGTCCGGAAGATATGCAGTTCTTAAAAGAGACTGACTAAAGAAACGTGTTTAAAAAAAAAAAAAAAAGTACAATAACAACAAAGGGTACTGCAGGATTTTCTTTTATGTGCATATCAAATCAAGAATCCTTTAATTGCCACAGCATGTTGCAGTACCTTAAGTTAATCACAGAAAGCAGTGCAGGCTTTTGTAACATGTGTAGACATCAAAGCACGGCAGAGACAAACAATCACAACCAGATAGCAACGGTGCACAGCTCGTCTCCTCCATATGAGATTTAAAGCACAACAACTTTAAGATGAGGTTTGATACAGGACCTGCACTACCTTACTGCAGCTAACTGTGCCCCCCCTGTGTGTGTGTGTGTGTGTGTGTGTGTGTGTGTGTGTGTGTGTGTGTGTGTGTGTGTGTGTGTGTGTGTGTGTGTGTGTGTATGTGTATGTGTGTGTGTGTGTGTGTGTGTGTGTGTGTTGTACCAGGCTGCGGGGAGCATCTGATCCGCACCATGCTGGCCCGCGAGTGCTCTGCTGCCATGCAGTCTGAAGATGCCCACCAGGCGCTGCTGGATGCTATGCAAAACAAGTTCATCAGTGAGTTCATCAAACCTCATCAAGATATTATTCATGTATTCATCATCAAGATATTATTCATGTATTCATCATCAAGATATCATTAATGTATTTATCAAGGTATCATTGATGTATTTATCAGCAAGATATCATTCATGTATTCATGAATTCAACAACTGTAATGAAAAAGAGAGAAAAAAATATATGAAAAAGAGAGAGAAGGAAAATAGAGATGACAGGAGTCATAGTTTGATTTAGGGATTGTTTTTCTCTGGTAAAACTCCTGCCATTGTTCCACACGACAGTTCCACATTACAGCCACAGCAATTTTTCTTTCATGTTTCGTTGACATTGCATGTGAAGATATTGGTTGTTGTTTTTAGAAGTGGTCAGTTATTCATTTACGTATTTTTCTTTTCAGTCTTGTTAAGTGTGTTTGGTCCCCTTGTTCTCTGGCTCTGCAAGTCCCCGTAACTACTGGGGCAACGCAGGGCCGAGCAAGCCATGGAGACTGTATGACTCTGTATGACTGGTGGAAATATGCAGTGGTTTAAGATTAGCTCTGGTCTCTCAAAAAGAAAGCTCTGTAGTGGATGGTCTTCTGCAACAACTTAAAGGACGATCATCTTTTTTAAAAGTCTTTTTATCATGATATACTATATGTTGAGTTGAAATAGGCTCTGTTACATTTCTGAACTAACCCTGCTGGTGGTGATGACCACGATGTATTAAGTTGTTGAAGCTTCTTGTTCTTGGTCACTCAAGTCAAGTCATCAAAGCAGGTTATCTGTAAACACCATGCTATTGGGTTCATGTTAAGTTTCGCAGCACCAGCAGTTTATACCAGCAGATTTAAGTGTAACTCTGTCAAATATGCTCCATACTTTCTTCTTTCTGTTCCTCATCCAACTGACTGCAACTGATTGGACAACACATGCATTCAAATCACAGCCAGATGTATTCAATGCAAGTGATTGTATTGTACATTAAATGCCATGGCAACGCACACACGCACACACACACAAATATTGCCACAAATGTTCAAAACCTGTTATGTTTAGTCGTGTTTTGATCGTCACTGATGGGTCAACTAATGGTGAGTGTACAGGAAATGATTGAGCCCCTGGCGTTGCACACAGTGTGCGAGGGATTTTTCATGGAGTTATTATGGCTTGTTCAACAGAAGAGCCGTTTAAGAGCCCTTTTAAGAAACACCGCAACTCTGTGTGAACGGGGTCCAAGCTATACTCGTTTATGGAGTGTCGGGTGAGGAGCTTTCGCTCTGAGGAACCGTGGACGACGATGAAATGCTGGACTCAAACAACAATGGGCAACACATTTGAACATTTCAGGCGCACTAAACGCAGACATGCACACAACATGCAGAAAATGCACGTATGTATACTGTTGTGTTTTTATGCTGTGTTGGCAGTGTTCTGGCTGTAATGTGTCTTTTGTTCTCGCTGTCCATAAAGCACCCTTTCACTTTTATTTTGCCAAACAATTAATTTTTCCTGGGAATGTGCCACCTCATTGAAGTGCATTCATTGGGTTCATCTGGCCAGAAATGTAGATGTGATTAATGTATAGAGAATACCTTTAAAATATAACACAATTGTGTCTTTAAAATACATTATGGCAAGAAATCCATTTGTCTATAGCATGTCATTGATGTGTTATACAATTTGTGTTTGTTTGTTGTTTGTGTGTGTGTGTGTGTGTGTGTGTGTGTCTAGGCTCCCCCTTCCTAGCCAGTGAGGACCGTGTGTTGGGTGGGGTCATCGTGCTCCGCTGCTGCCGGTGTGAGGAGGACCAGCCGTCCCAAGACATCCAGGCCTGTCTGGGTAAGCAAGTCACTCAGTAGAGTGACTTGTAGAGTAGTAGAGTAGACCGACATTCATCACATGTGAAGGTATGTGTGTGTGTGTGGTGGGGGGGGGGTGGGGTTGTGTTGGATGTCTAACAAATCCATCAGATTATCAGATGGTGTGGATTGGGAATGAGGGTATGGGTGGTTCGGGGAGGGAGGGGGTATGTGTGTGTGTGGTCTGTGTTTTTAACTTGGAACAATCAGGCTCTGGTTTCACACCTCCTTGTCTCAGATTCAAACAGAGACCGCCTGCCACTGAGTCCACTGTTAATCTGCTCATGCTTCCAACCTGGGCGATCTGGTTACTTTAGCTGCAGGAGCTGCTGGGAACTTCTCCCCCACTTCCTACTCTCTCCACCCACAGCAGCTATCTTGGCCTTGCCATATCTGTATGGCCCTAATCACAGTTGCAGTCTCAAAGGGCTTTACAGGCCATATATTTATGACTTAACCTAGCCCCCCAAAGGGTGAGAAAAATTTAAAATTAATTTTGTCCATAGTGATGAGGATAGGTGGTTTCACCAGGGAGGGAACATTCACCAGGACTTGAGTATGAGTACCATGCAGTGGACGTAGTGCCAGGCACTGTTCATTATTGGACCTGCAGTAGAGAGACCGGGCTTGGCCATTGCAGGGGCTGTCTGGATGGGCTGGGAGAGGGCGCGACAGCTGGGCTGCGGTGGTAGCTTCTCGGAGGGTCACAACAGCCTTTGGTAGGGCCCCCCCCCCTACCAGGGCGAGACACTATCCCCATCTCCCTCCTGGAGCAATTGGCCTTGGGCTACTGTGCTGGCTGGCAGAGGTGCGGCTGGACCTGGCCTGCTCCGGGCTGGATCCAGGGGCAGCTAGCAAAGCGCTGGTGCTGGGAGGTGGATGTCCATTGACGCGGCTGGGGGCTCCAGGGTGTCTTCAGGTAGCCCTTCTTTGTACCTTCCCGGTTGGAGAAGCCCCACATTGGGCGCCAGTGTAGCAGGATCCTCTACCACACGCCACCTGAATGGCTTTATTGGGCTCCTCCGACACAGGACAGGTAGATGTTGTAGTAAAAAAAAATATGGCTGGTTTACCCTGTGGGCCTTAATTACTCGTGTGTAGTCAAGGCAGGTGTGCACAGCCTCACACAGCCCCGGAGTTTAATCAGTCTGACTCGGGTCACATAAGGCTGCCTAAACCAGCTATCAACCGCACACACCCTCCAAAGGGAGATATCCAGCATGCACGGTTGAAGATCCAGTGACTACCCCTGAATGGCAACATCAAGGATGTTAACATGGATGTGGGCTGTCACAGGGAGCCTGTGGACTGAGATGTGGTTGGTTGACTATCAGTATTCTGAATCATGTGCAGAGGGTTTGATGGCATGCGCTTGTAAAGCAGCCAGTAAAGTCTAGCCTGGCTGTGAGATTGCGAAAGCTTGGCTCCACAAGCCCGGGCGAGAAGTGCTCTGACAGGTCCTCGTAGATATTACCGAGGAATCTGCAAGATCCGAAACAGATGGCTCATCATGGTCGGCAAAAGTTAGCGGGTCGTCAATCAGGACCCGGGCAGATTTGAAGACTTGGAGAAGCTACTAACGACAATGAGTCGTGTTGAGCGCAGTTAGGTTGCATGAGATGACCAGACGCTTTTTCTTTAGATGGGTTCAGGTGGAGGGGGGTGCCCATTAATCAAGACAGAGATGTCTGGGGGAGGCATGTCGATATCCATGCACTGACTCTGGTGTCTTTCTATGTTTATCATATTTTTATTTAACCTTTATCTTAATCAGGAAGTCTCCTTGAGATCAAATCGCATTGGCAAGAGAGCATCAAACAAATTGTATATACATAAGACGTCACAAACGAGACCATTTTGAGACACCGAGGCATCAGCCGATTTCTCACAATATCTATCACAATATCTGAATATTGTCAACAGTTGTTGACATGGCGTCCCACTATCTTAAACAATAAGACAATACAAAGGCTTGTTTCCTTATTGAATTTACTGCAGAACATGCCTGGCACTGTAGTAACTTTAACTGTGAAGCGTAAACAGCTCTTCCCATTAGTGAGGAGGATGTCTTGGTTCTGTAATAGGCAGCCGATCGCCGTCTCGCTGTCATTGTTATCGTGTGGATTTTAGTTGAGCTCATTATTTTCTAAACCCATAAAAAACATTTTACCCCCCTCTGAAAAAGTTGCACCATTAAATCAACACTGTAGTAAAACACCAGCAGTTTCACGTACACACAAATCCATTTAATTTTTTCGGAGATCATTGTGTCGTAACACTGTGTTTATACCGTGTCTAAATTCAATCATTATTATGTGCAGTAACTTGCCGTACCGCTATTTATATACATCCAAGGAGTGGTGGTTGTTTTCTGTGACGTACTCCACCCTCTCCAGCACTTGACTGTGTGTGTGTGTGTGTGTGTGTGTGTGTGTGTGTGTGTGTGTGTGTGTGTGTGTGTGTGTGTGTGTGTGTGTGTGTGTGTGTGTGTGGGTGGGGGGTGGG
The DNA here is from genome assembly GCA_030340625.1 of Merluccius polli. Classification (NCBI taxonomy): domain Eukaryota; kingdom Metazoa; phylum Chordata; class Actinopteri; order Gadiformes; family Merlucciidae; genus Merluccius; species Merluccius polli. The sequence goes on from JAOPHQ010001431.1 coordinate 312,134, forward strand.
GGGTTGTGTTGCTGTTGATGTAGTGTAGCCCTCGTGGTGAACAAAAGATAGGGGGAACCGCTTCCAACCTCCCCCAGATTATATTGCGGAGAGGCGTCCCTGTGTTTATGTAGGAGTCTAAACAGAGCGTTGAGTATCTCTGGCACCGTAATTAACATCCATATCCTCCCGTGTCCTTTGCAGCAACGTTGCGAATATGCATGGTATATATACTCTGATCGTCCACAGGAGGCACCCTAGCCGGGGGGGGGAGGTATTTATTTCAAACAGGCCCGCCACCTGTTGGGTATGAAACATTCCCCCCGCGCCTTCGAGATGGGTGGCTTTTAATGTTTTTGTATGTTCTTCCCCACAAACATTTGGTCGGGTGGCTCTCCCATATTTGTTTTGTAGTTACTTTTTGTGTTTGTGTTTTACATTTTTCTTTTATTTTCCGCTCCCCCCCCCCACCCCCCTAACTCTCTAAGTAACCGAAGCTGTGTCTCTCTTCGCAGTGGAGTTTCTATGGAGTCACAGCACTGAGAGCATGTGTGTCGGCTACATGTCAGCCCAGGACAGCAAAGCCAAGGTGAGCCTTCCTCTCCTCCTCCTCCTCCTCAACCCCCCCCCCCCCACACACACACACACAACAATAACAACAAACAACATAGTACCACCGGAGTGTACAGTTTCAAGGTCGACGCACCGAACATGGCCAAACTTTACAAGTGCGACAGTTGGCTCGCACCATCGCCATCGTATGAACGCCGGGGTGTTAAGAGAATCATCACTTGAAGTTGGCTCAGCCATGTTTTTTCTTTTTTTTTTTTTTTTTTACTTAATAGCACATGAGGCTTGGTTTTTTTTTGTCTTTTTTTGTTTTTTTCCTTCATCCTCTTTTAATGACTTGCAGTTTGAGTCATAGATTTGCCCCAGGCCCTTTTTGTAGTTTTATTTTTTTCCCCCATTTCCAGAACGTATGACTGTTAATTAGAAAAATGTGACGGAGGAAACAAATTGGTCTTGCGAGAAGTCAGTGTGGTCTCGACGATGGAGGCGGATTTATGTCTTTCGTGTTGAATGGTGAAATAGACAATGTAATGAAATGAGCTGGACCTCAGCCAGCCTTCCTGTTTGTCTTTTTTGACTCTTCGTTCCAAACCAGTTGCTCATTTACATTCAGGAAGTTGCTCCTCATGTATTTACTACAATAAAAGCTTTTTGTTAGAAGGTACCCTCTCATAAATTATGAGTCCACCATACAGTTTATTGTGCGTGGAGCCCTACAATTACTTTGGGTTTGGGATTTCCATGTCCTTTTCCAGTGGGCCGTGATTCACGATCAAATTCTAACTTGTTTACATATTATTATAAATGAATGGACGAACCAGTGCTCGGGTTTGTTTGCTTTTCAAGATTTAATCACCATTAGAGTAAATGAGTGCCGTGGTGGTTGACATCTGCATAAGCAATGCTGGGGCTACCTTAAGCCAATTACTTAAACTGATACAGCTCTGGCACTGTGGACAAACAGAAGGCATTAAGGTCAATCTCGTTTTTGGCCATTTTCTCTCTTTCTCCAACAATGTGCTTTTCTCTTATTTCTTTCTCCATCGTTCCTTTCTCAACCATATCTCTCTCTCTCTCTCTGTCTCTCTCTCTCTCTCGCGCTGTCTCTCTCTCTCTCGCTGTCTCTCTGACTCTCTGTATGACTGTGGCTCTTGACTGTATCGGTGTCTGCCTTCCCACCTTCTCTTCTAACCATACCTGCCCCCCGCAGTGTGAAAGGAACACAGTTTACTGGGAGTCACGCACCACTGGGGATATCGCTGTCCATCTGAGTGTTTGCCAAATGTGCTCTTGTGTATTGGGCCAGCTGGGGGAATGCAGAGTGTGTGAGCTCCCCTTTCATGGCCGTGCCAGCAGGACAAGGTGAGCCGAGCACGGCTTAAGTCTATATGGGCCTGGAAGTAGTCGTTAATCCATCTATATTTTTATTAACGTTTGCTCACCATTGAATTTGAAACATTGGATGATGATTCTGCACACACACTGTACACACACTGTACACACACTCACACACATGCAGGTCAGTGGCCAGTCTCTCTTGTTGGTTTGCTACCGCAGTTGGCCAGTGCATTCCAGCGAAGCGCTAGGTGACAAAGGTGACTTTTGTCTTAAAGGCCAGTGCTAGGGCAGGGGAGACGGGACACAAGGCGTCCTGTGTTTGCCGTAGTGTGGGCGTAATTAGCCACGTTGCAAGGGGGCTAATGTACGAGACAGTCCGGGCCTCACCCGCCAGTACGACCCAGGGCCGGCTATCTCCCCAGAAAGACATTCCTGCCATTCCTGTTGGCATCCTACTGGGGTGCTGCTGTCCTTCCTCTTCGCTCAGCTGCGATAAGAACATGAAAGGTCCCGATGCTCAGAGGAGCCTGGGGTATTTAGGACAGAGGTCAGTCCTGGATCTGTAACACTGCACCCCCCACCCACGTGCTGCCCTGTTGGATCCTCCTGTTGCAGTTCTGTACATCCATACGTTTATGAATGCATAAATGACCGGGTTTATAAACCACCTCCTTCTAAAGCCCTCTCTCCCCCCCAGAGAGCGAGAGGTCAGGTGTTAAAGATGCTTGCATACCGACTGTTGAGGAATGAGTGCTAATCGTATACACGCTGGCTCCACTGGTGGCTCCAGTTTATTTTTGCTCGCTTATGAAGAGCGCAGAAAAGAAAAAGTATTGGAAAAATGGCCTGCAGCCCAACACTGGACTCCAAAACAAATAGAAATGTTCATACTATTCATATTACTTTAGGATGAGAGAGAGACAGAGATGGAAAAAAAGAGCATCTGGTTTCCCTCAGATGCTCACCTGTGTGTGTGTGTGTGTGTGTGTGTGTGTGTGTGTGTGTGTGTGTGTGTGTGTGTGTGTGTGTGTGTGTGTGTGTGTGTGTGTGTGTGTGTGTGTGTGTGTGTGTGTGTGTGTGTGTGTGTGTGTGCGTGCGTGTGTGCGATACAGAACGGTGTCTCGGTCATCACAGCCGGGGCGCTTGTGTGATCGCACGTCGTGTGATAGGCCAGATGAAAGTGTACAGGCAGAAGGTCCAGTGGCGGCGGTGGCGTTGGTTTCTCTGTTCAATGTGCAAGTGCCCCCCCCCCCCCCACTCCTGGACATCATTACCACTACAAAGCTATGCGGCTCCTCGCATCTTCTCAAGGGGCTGGGGGTTGGGTGGGGGTGGGGGGGGGGGGCGGACTTCAAATGG
>JAOPHQ010001432.1:0-2500 GCA_030340625.1 Merluccius polli
CGAGGGGGGGGGGTATCTGGGTGGCTTTGTGCTAGTATGGGACAGAACGGGAGCAGAGGAGTTGGGGAAGAAGAGGAGGGGGACCAGCTGACCACACAATGACCAATAGCGAGCCTCTGACTCCCTGTTCGTTCGTTCTTTCCGTTGCCAGCGTGCAGTAAGAAACGAGCGGAACCTTCGAGGAGGAGGGGGGGGGCTATAGAATATACCCCCGATCTCTCACACACACACACACACACACACACACACACACACACACACACACACACACACACAAACACACACACACACACACACACACACACACACACACACACACACACACACACACACACACACACATAACCAACAAAAACGCGCATGGATAGGCTCTCTTATTCCCTCCCCCTTTCTTGTTTTCCTTCCTTAGCCTTCTCCATTTTTATATTAATCATTTCTCTTTCGTATCTTGGTTATTCGACCGCTTCTCCATCCTTTCCGATGAGAATGCAGAAAAACTATGGAATCTCTCGCGCGTTAAATTGAATGCATCGACAATTTGCTCTTCCTGTATCTTTCCATCAACTCCTCCTCTTTTCCTCCCCTTCTGTTGCATACTCGCTCTCTCTCTCACTGTCTCTTCTACCGTTAATTATTTCTTTCCTCCACTTTCTCTTACACACACTCACACATATAGGCCTACACGCGTGCACGCGTACACACGCACTGGAGTTTCCACAATAAACTGCAGTAAAATATAATATATTTTAGGTGAGCTTAATGTCCACCGCATTAAAAAGTTATTTGGTTGACGTAAATCATGTCCGCGTCTACGTGTGCGTAAAGTGGGAATATGGTGTGATATTACGCGTTAAACATCCATTATTTCTTATTTGCTTATATGTCATAACTAGAAATTTATGGACCTAAACAAGTAGGTAGGCTATATTGCACGTGCGTCTCCTAACATATTCTTACCAAAGGCCTATCATTGTCAATGCTTTTGACATTTAATAACAATAATACAAAAACATAACTGGAAGTGATTTTTCGAGAGCATCCTGTTAAAAAATAGTGTCACCTTATATTGGTCGGGGTCGGTCTGTGTTTGCTTGTAGGTTAAGTATCACTGTGGTCAGATTGTGATGACCTTTTGGTTTTTAGTACAGGTTTACTGCTGTACACAAGTAGGCCTAGTATACAGCCCAGTTCTCTATACGTCCTGTTTCTACCATGTATTTACACACAAAGTAAATAATATATTTTGTTTTGGAATTTAGTCTGATTTACATTGGAATTGTCAGAAAGGAGGATATTCCTTTGTTTGAAATGTAGGTCTATATATTGGCGTAGGCTAGGTTGCCATAGCCTACATGCATGCCAAAATATTGGCGAAATTAATTTTTGTGCAACGTTATTGTTTTTGTACAACATTTGCAGATTCAAATGTATTAGGGGCCTATCCAGCATGAGGACAATAATAGCCTAATTTTTACTTTCCATTAGTTATGTCTTGTATACACGCTATGTTCATCAGTAGCATATAATCGCATTAGCCTTGTGGGACATCTCGGTTGCTTTTATTCCAATCTCTGCGCAATAAAAGCGGGTTTGTGTTAGGCGATGTTTTTATTTTTATTCATTAATCATATTATCTTTATGTCATAGTATTTTGACGGGAGGCGGAATGTGGAACAATAAAGCGAAAATTATTGAAAACTCAAAGCAGAAAACTAGCAATTTGCTACAGATCTGTGTAAAAAGCATAAATTACCCAAAGCAATAAAAGTCCTTTGCCAGTCTCTCGCGCGCTCCCTCTCTCCACTATTACCCCCCCCCCACACACACACACACACACACACACACACACACCCTCTGTCTCTCTCTCTCTCTCTCTCTCTCTCTCTCTCTCTCTCTCTCTCTCTCTCTCTCAAACGCACACACACTTGTGTGGTAGGCCTATTGGTAACTCGTTTACCAATACTAGGCCTGCTCATTTGTTGTTTTTGTCTTTGCCACACGCTGATGACTCGTGGAAGGTGTTCGAGTTGATTTTCACTTCACCAGACAAGGACGATGGTTACATTTGTAAGGGAAAATCATAAAATATTGGACAAAGGCCATAGGCCTACAGTAAAGCCAAGAAATAATCCATTCAATTGACACTCCGAACGAAGACTAAAGTAGCCTACGTGGGGGAAAAAAACGGAATGGCGAGGGAAGCAGAGACACTGAGAGCGTTTTCTGCTTTAATTTTGAACTCTCTTCTCTGAAGGAGGCGCTCCGCTGGCAGGACGCAGCGCTTCCTCTCCACTTTGGCCACTATTTTGTGAGAACGGGAAACAGCCATTGTTTAGGAATTGTGTGAGTAGGAGACTGGCTTAATCATTAATAAGGAACAGCCACGGCTTCCTCAAATGGCTGCAAGTAGTTCCCTGTAAATATAACTTTATAATTATAGAATGATTTTTGTGACAGTAAAGTGAGGCTACTTGTACCTTTTGGAATTGGGATGAGGCCT
>JAOPHQ010001432.1:7500-12500 GCA_030340625.1 Merluccius polli
GTAGTAACAGTTAGCGGAACCATAGCCTACACAACTATAATAATAATAATAATACAAACTATTTAATGTTAATATTTAAAAAGATGTTCTCGCTCATTGTCTGTGTTTCTATTAATCGAATACAATCTTTAGTTGTTTGGCTGTCTATAATTAAAAACACGATAGTACAGTCAGTGAGACGCCATAAGGGGCTAGATGGGAGGCGGTGGTGCAGACCGTCTGCCCTCCTCGGCGGCCGTAAAAACAGCAGACCTCCCGCCGGAGGGAGGAAATGAGAAGGGAAATAAAGCCATAAAAGTAGGCTGTGGTAGAAGCAGGATAGCTCAGACACAGAAAAAACATTCCTCTCTAGCACCTCCTCCCATCTCGTTTCCAAACACACACAAACACACCACGCAGACGCACACACAGGGGGAGCCACGCACACACGCACGCTCACAGACAGTGGTAACCTGGAAGTTATACCATGCACTGGAAGTGGAAAAAATACACAAATACAACAACTAGCCCGAGATTCTCTCTCTAGCAAAGCCACACATCGGAACAACGAGGATTGAGAGAGGCAGACAGGCAGTTTGATGAAAAGGCTATGGAAGTCCAAGTCACATACCCAACGAACAATTTTATAATAAATGATACTGTGGAGTCATCAGTCTGTGTAAGCACTGCGTCTATCTTGTACTCTCTCTATCTCTCTTCTTAAAACATCTAAGGTGATTGATTGTTGTCCTTTTTTCTTGAATAAGAGCTTTCATCTTCATGAAGTGACTCAAGCGGTCCTGTGTTTTGTGTTGCGAAAAAAAATGAAAAGATATCCTTATTCGTAAGATATCCATCAACGCTTGCCTCACCCTCGTGTTCGGCTTTGTGGTGCTTTTCCCCGTTCACGGCGTTGATCAATTGGACTGCAATGGCAACATGAGATTCTGATAAATTTGCCGTCCGTTTCTAAATCACTTCATTCGAATCCACTTAATGAATTACACAGCAGCAATGCAAGACCGATTTTCAACTAGGCAAGACGTATTTCCAATACGTTTAACTCCATAGTCTAGCAAATTCCCCGTGTATTTTTTTTTACCCATATCGCTGAACGAATGCGTTTTTTAAGTGACTGTTCATGTTAACTTTGTTAAATCCCCTTAAAATTTGTAAATATGCTTAATCTGTTTACATCTTCTGCGAGCGCACACACCGCGTGCTACTCATCAAAGAGGGACGTGGGACTTACCTCTGTTGATAATCCGTCACGAGCCCGATGGACAGCTGCGCCGTGGGCCCCACACACACCTGCAGCTCGCGGTAATGACTGGTTAAGGGCATCCCTGCCGTCTCTGTCTGTCCGCCAAGCCAGCCGCTCGGCCAAACACATCGCGTGAAGACATCAAAAAGCCAAAAGCGTAGTACACAGTGTAGTGGTTGGCGCGGAGATGTTTTCGTCATTAAACCCCCATCATCATCATCATCATCATCATCATCATCTTCTTCTTCTTCTTCTTCTTCTTCTTCTTCTTCTTCTTCTTCTTCTTCTTCTTCTTCTTCTTCACCGTCATCTTCAACATCGCTATTCCCCGCGGAAACGGAGTCAATTTATTCTTTTAATAATACATTACTACGAGCCTCCCGGGATGCCCGGAGTTTCTCTTTAGCGTTTTTGTCTCGCCCGGTCGCTCGCTTCACATCGCTGCGGCACAACCCCAATCACGGTCCGCCACATTAGCATAGGCAGCACGAGATGGAGAACGGAGCCATAGCCGTCGAGGAGGAGGCAGGTCCCAGTAAACAGAAGGGGGCTACAGCGCACCACGGATAAGACACGAGCTTTCCCCCCTCACTCACCTCGCCTTCTCTTCTCCGCGCTGTGCGCAGCCCTCCTATTCTTTTAAACATCACGATTCCTATGAATTATTTCAATATAACAAGGGCTTTAGGCAATAGCTATACGCTAAACCACTGCAGGAAGAAAGGGTGGCTGGGCCAAAAGGAATGCAGCAATATAGTCACTTGGGAAATCATAAAAAGTTCATGTTCACGTTAAGCCTATCCACATGACCAGCCCGTTGGCCAATCCCGGCACCCGGCCACTCATAAAGTTCTATCACAAAGTTGTAAATTTTCATAAAACAACAAGGAATTTATTGCATTTCTTCGTGTAGTGCTTTTAGAAGCAAGGTCTTGCTCTTCCCTCTTTCTGAGTCGCCATTTTCTTTTCTTTAAAGAGAAACCAAGCAGACAAAAACACAATTCTCCCGAGTGAGATCCATTTTCTTTGTGGGATTATATAGCTAGATGGTTTTGCTAGAAGGTAAAGTATTAGGTGTGCGTGTTTCTATGTATGCATGTCATTGTAGGCAATGAGCAAGGAGTATTTGTGTTAACTTATTTATTTCAGAAAAATGAACTAGGCACGGAAATCGACCAACCGGCCCCGTAACGTATTCTTTATTTTAAACCATTTTTAGATACGACACATAGGTTGCCTCGATACACGACTTTCCTTCTTCGTGTAAATGATGTGTTTAAATTGTCTTAGATTACATTTTAAATAGTCTATCTATGCTAAACGTGATGATGTCGGCCTATGCTTTATAAAAAGTTACACATTTTTCATGAATGTCTATTGATATAGCCTACAGACTTTGAATATAACTAATTGGCCATTTAATAGCGATATGGTGTTAATGTATCGACAACATTTAGAGCAATCAGCAATCTGAACAAATGATACGGTTAAGAAATACATTTCACGACATATATTTGATCATTATAATTAATCCACAATGACAAAATATAAAGGCATTCGCTAAATCCAACAAGAACTAGGCTACATGTTTGGACAGCCATATTTAAGATGTCATTATGAAAGAAAATATGAATCCGATCCCTTCCCATTTCACCAAATAGTGGTACTGAGTACCTTAAAGTAGCAAAGTAGGCCCCTAGCTTAGTTTCCAACCACAACACAGTTTCAAACCACACGTATGTCAATTGGGGCCGCTCAGTCTAACTGAATGACATGTGTAATAAAAAACAAAACAAAATGTAGCAAACAGTAGCCTATTTGGTATTTGAGGTAGATCTGGTCGCAAGAAATCTCCCACTATACAGTAGCCTACTAGGCCTATATACTAGGCCTATATCTGATAAAAGACCCATAGTCGTCCAAGCGCAATAGATAAACTGAGCGTATGGCCTAATACTATTTTCGCAATGCGGCAATGCGTCGCTAGCCCACCACAGGCCAATATTTTAAAGATGCCGAGGATGCTACAGAAGGATAGATGGGTCACATGCACCTGCAAGTTAAGCCAGACCAAACTTTCACAAACGTATGTAGATGCACAAGACTATTATCTAAAACATCATCTGGAGATGGTTTGGTCTATAGGTTAGGCCTACATTTAAACGAAGCGGGATATTTTATTCTTACTTCCCGGCTTTGTTAATGTATAGCGTCAGGATTGATGCTTCAGCCCTGATCATTAAATAGATCACATATTGTATTAATAGGCCTACTATTGCTTGCGTCACACTTCGGCCTAATAATCAGTTTAACTATTAAGACACGTTCACCTTAACAAACAATAAGCCCAAAAAAGCTCAGATGCGCGATATCGCCTATTCTTACAGCGGCATACAGACCTCCTAGCCTACTTAATAAATTAAGACTATTTCCAATTGGATTGCTGATTGCTGAGTCTAATTCCTGCATTACAGGCTGCGTGACTCGGATATGGTGTTTCCTCTGTGTCGATTGTTAGCAATTAATGGAGAAAAGAAAAGAGCAAACAACAGCAGCTATGTCTGCATTGTCGCAATAAAACGCAGGCTCGCCGATAGATGGTCTTCCCAACCGTCTGTTTGGCCGATCTGTTTGGTCTCTTCTTTGGTTTATGTTTTTATGGCAGTTTCCGGCCTTTTCATACATGCAATAAAAGGCCTTAGACCAGGCTTCCACATACCCTGAATATAGCAGTGCACTATTCGTTCACAAGAGTCGGTTAAGAATTGTTATTCTCACACACTGGTCATTCGACACAGAGGGTGACACAAGATGAATCCGCGGAGAAGTGGACCCAGATGCTTTGTAGGCTATGTAGGCCACGATTGAAGGACGTTCAGGTAAATGTTAAGTAATTGTAGTTTACAGTGTGTGTTGTGGTCTAAAACGTGCACGTAAGTTAGCATACCAGTTGGTGTTCTAGCTGATCTCTGTGGTTCGTCCAACCTGTGATCTAAATGACGTCGAACCTGAATAGAGGCCATACTTAGGAATAATCTGTTATGTATGTAACATCCTAATCCAACCTAATCCAATGAAGACTATGATTTAATAGAATAATATCGTGCGAATACTCTATAGCCTATTGCATTTGATTTGGTTTTAAATCAAACGTGCTTACCTGTCGTTAATCTTAAGGGCATCAGTGGTCGCATAGGTTTAATAGATAGATCTCCTATTTAGGCTACTACAAACTACTAAAAACAAACATTGGCTACTCAAACACCAAAGTAGCCTAAAGAAACTAAAATGTTTTGGTTGAACTCAGCTTAGTGTTCTTAGTATATATATATATATATATATATATATATATATATATATATATATATATATATATATATTTAAAACCCGAACGTTATCTAGGTTATCTGGTTTTATATAGCCTACACATTTTTTCTGTATTTAGGCCTGCTTTTGTAGTCTACTTGATGTATTATTTATTTCATAAACATACAAAATATATATAGGCCGACTATTGTAGCCTTTTATTAGCCTACAAAAAAGAAGTCCAATTAAATGAAACCGAAAACAATTGTTTTTGATCCTCACAAATAAAGAGAAACGAAGCCAGTAGCCGGTATGCTATTATGTGGCTGCTATAAAAAATAAAAAATAAACTAGCCTACACAAATAATACTTGGATAATCTTTTATTTAATTTAGGCTACTTTTTCAACAAAAAAACACAACACAACAATTTAAGGACAATCCTCGTTTTT